>OX031019.1:26744918-26747418 GCA_943736025.1 Tenthredo mesomela | reverse complement strand
ACAAATAAAAATGAATGTGGAAAATTTTATAGATTTATCTAACGACGCTAACCCGGAGGGGGCCCTGTACGTCCGTGGCATATAGTAATCCCTGTTTTCCAGCCCCTGTCGTGGGCAAAGCCTGCCTAAAAAAAAAAAAAAAAAAAAAAAAAAAAAAGAAAAAGCTATCTATCAACAACAATTTTTATCGAAATAACGTACAAAAGAAATAATGCTTCATACTAAAAAAAATACTAACAGATATAAAAGAGGATACAATATTATAGCCTTCTTACATGCAGAGTAGGAGGATGACGAGATATAGTAGACAAAAAAAAAAAAAAAAAAGAGAAAAAGAAATTATAAAAATTTATCTACCTATCATATCCGCGATAAAATAAAAATTTCTTCGAATTTTTTTATCTTATTTTATTTTTTTTATTTTTTTTTTTCATTTTTTTTATTTTTTTTTTAGATAAATTTATTATTCCGATGAAAATGCCAGAATCGAACGTACAAATAAAGTAATAATAAAAGGCTGCTATGATGAGAAAATATAAAAAAAAAAAAAAAGAAAAAAAATAGAAAGAAAAAATTTCGTAACTCAAGTCATCCTCTTTCTATATTCTCTTCGTGCATTATAATCCCGATTAAGTTTCACAGATTTAACCCCATCGACATCCATCCACCACTTCAAACTCAAAAAGCACTAATACGTATTATAATGACTAAAAAAAAAATTACTCCTGTAATTATATGTACATTGTTAATTGTTACTGATTGAAAGAAGGGGACAAATTTTATCAAGTGCAGGGATACAAAAATAGTGATTAATTTATCATTTCTTGTTTTATTTTATTTTCTTCTTCTCTTCTCTCTAATTTTTTTTTTTTGATTTTATTTTTTTTGATTTTCTTTTTTTTGTAATCAACGTATTGGCTCGTTTTTGAAAACGTCGTTTGTTGTTTTTTTACCCCAAAGAAAAACACAAGAACAAACAGTTCTTCTATTCATTTTAAATAATTCCTAAAAAAATGGAGGCGAAACAAAAAAAAAAAAAAAAAAAGGAAACAAGTATTCGCAAGGGTGATGATATTCGGAGGATTTCCAGAGGTGCCCCCCGGAAATCTACTTGGCTTCCTCGAAGCCCTCAGGCTGAAAGAAGGCTTAGAAAAGAGCGCAGCTCGGTTAGGCCCTTTACTTCCCTCATACCTTTTAAGGGTTACACTTAGTTTTACGTCGACGACACGCAACGTCGTATAATTCTTCTATAAAGCTAATCGGATTTAGTTTTATAATTGTTTTTTACTGTTTTTTTTTTTTTTTTCGTTACATTTTCTTATTTTAATTTTTTTCTAATTTATTTTTCTAACTTTTCTTGCTGTGAAAAGACAAAATCAGACGAGCCAAATACGTGCCTATAGGTAATTTTGTTGTTGTGTTTTTTTCTTTCTTTCTTTCTTCGAATAGTATTATATGCACAGAAAAATAAAATGCATAAAAAAATAAAATAAAATAAAATAAAATAAAATATATATAGATACGTACATACATACATACATACATATTATATGCTGGCACAGTCTTTAAAATTCAACGGGTAAATGAGTCGATTAATAATTTTTGTTATATTAATATAATCACCGTGTGATATAATTATTAATTTTCACAACTTTATTCATTATTTAAAGGCTTCGACTCAGGGCTTTAAGTTGATTGATTGAAGATTGAAGAAGAGTTGGATGTTTGCCAAGGTACAAATGTACATAGGAAGATAATGTTGTTATTGCATATATCACTGTCCCTCATATGCTCACGCGGGTATACATAGAAACAAAAAATAAATAAAAAAGGAATAAAAAAATACTATAGGTTGCGTTCGGGCGAAGATTTTTTTGAAAAATTAGTTGTTCGGAATATTAGTAGTATGAACAAAAATCTATAAATTAAAATAGGAATGTATGAAAAATTAAAAAAGAATTAAAAAAAAAAAGCACATTTCAAATTTAAGGATTTTTTTTCTCTCTCTTTCGAAATATTGTAATAATGAGATGATATTTTGATAACGTTATAAGTATATATATAAATATATATAAATATGCAGAATTAGTGGAAAATCTCTAATACTAAACAGATCGAATTAATATAATATAATATAATATATATATATAATATTAATGAATGACAAAAGATGATATAAAAATTTCTTCATATATTATCTTCGCTCGACTGCAACCCTATAATAATTTAGTCCGATAAATAAAATAAATAACAAACGATAAGAATAATAATATAAACAGTGGAAATAGCAATGAGAAAAGAAATAGCGATAAAATATAATAAAACGCAGGATATAATATGTAATATATATATATATATATATATCAGATATATATATATTAGTAAAAAGAATAGGCAGTTTTTAACGCAGTATAATAATGGCACGGTTAAAGTTTTGCTATATTAATTATATACGTTTCGCTATATAATGTAAAACCGTTGTCATAATTAATTATCATTT